>OU015770.1:13001616-13027372 GCA_907173295.1 Fagus sylvatica | reverse complement strand
TGCAACTGAAAGTTCAACAGATAATGTTCACACAATTATCAACCTTTTCCCATCCTCAATTTTTCTCAAAAACTTACATAAAATAATTTGAAAATAAAAGCATGCATCATACAGACATGCAATGCAAGCACTAAAACAGGACAACACAGGTCAACATTAGGAGTTTCATACAGAGCATTGGCCTGCTCATAAGAGCTATGAAAACTTACTTCCATGCTATATCCTGCTCTCGATGCGCACATTACGTGAAAATAAGTAGCACACTTGCAGCACTGTGTGCAGGAACCATGACTCTGCTGGCAGATTACACAACGCTGTAGTCCACAAAAATAGGGCATATTTAGATTTCAAGCACCCAAAAAAAAAAAACATGGGCATTACCACATAGCAAATCAATATCCTAAGCTCGGTTTACTAGAGACCAACCCACAAGAGTTTCCAGAGACTTCAACCAACTACCAAGGAATGGAACTTAGTACTATGAAAATTTACAAGAGACTAGCTGAAATTCATTCGTAAAAGGTTTTGTAACTGAAACGCCAGAATTATAAACTGTCTGAACAATTAATAGAATAACAATTTTACCTTCAAAAAAGAATTGGATGGAATTCTAAGGATTCCAACAGCAGGTTCCATTTTCTCATGATTTAAGAAACCAACTTCAGGCCGGAACCAAGCACATGTGACATGAACCCACAGCATCCCAACATCAGTTGGCTTCAGAGCACCCCCTATAAAAGCAGTTTTATAATATAATAACATGTTATCATTGGAAGACAGTCAACTTCAATAACTAACTAGCACAAGCATTTTCAAGTAAGAATCCTCAGCATACATCCTTAAATTTTATATATAGTCATTATATTTGCATGATAGCTTAGTGGCAAAAGAAAATACTTGTAATCTTTCTCTTCTTTTCTTTTCTTTTCTTTTTTTTTTTTTTTTTTGGGGGGGGGGGGGGGGGGGGACTCAGTTGTAGGCTTAATGAGTATCATCCATGTTACACTGAAATCAACAATAACAACAACAAAAAAGGGAAAAAGAATGCAGAGATTCAAATAAAAAAAAGAGGCCGCAAAACTATTTTTCTGGACAGACCAAGAAGATTCTCTGGATGCCAGAGGAAGAATAAACATTAGCACTTTCATAAGAACTTCACAATATAATCATATAAAATTTCAACACAGATCGACTAAGAATTGTTCAAGACACTAATCTAGATGGCATACCTTGTACAGGACAAAGGCAACATTCTCTCTTGACATCAGGTGATTCGCATGCCCTACAAACCCATGAAGTAAAATCCTGAACTGATTTTGCCCCATAGCATTCTTGGTGGACAGCTATTTGGCATCTATACACCCAAGAAAAAAAGTCAGAAAACTTCTTTCAGCAGTCAAGTGTGTAAATAGTACATGCAATCCAATCCTCTACCAGCAAGCAAATTTGATTTAAGCACCCAAAATACACAAAGTTGGCATAAAGATCCAATGAATTATGGAAACACCTGTTGCAGATAATAATTTTGTTGTCATCCCAATCTTCAACCCATCTACAAATAGCACATCTTTCTGTGGTCCATTTTGCATGAACAGGCTCATACTTCTCTGTAGCAATTAAAATAAGTAAAATAAGCATCCTTGCAGTTGAGAATTACCATCAAAAGACCTTATTGCTGGAGATACAGTACCCACACAAACACCAAAGAAAGAATAGCCTTCAACATGTAAAGATTCTAGACAAGTGCGTATTTTACCTAGCAAAAACGCGAGTAACTGCTGCTCATCTAACTTCACAGGATCCATACCATGTGCATTATACTCTGCAATCTGAAGTATATTCAATGTCAGTACAAAATTTTATAGGGGCCATACATATAATTCATTAGCTTTAACCAAAAATGAAAAGAGAGGAAACTAAAAGGAATGCTTTTAATCATACAATTGAAGTTGAAAACCCAGCACAATAATTCATACACTGAGTAGTAAACTAGAAGGCAAAAAGATCTATGTATGCAGACCACAGAATTAAATGAGGCAAATACTTGGAATCCACAAGAGCCATTGACATGATGCTACCAAAACTTTAAGACATTAAAATCTAAGATTAAAGAAAAATAACCACCATACTTTCTCAAGTTGTTTTAACAAGAAAAGTTACTTTTATGAAACTAGAATATTATAAACAAAATAAAATACAGAACACAGAGAAACTGGTCATGCTTTCAAACTTAAGATAATTGGTACAGACCCATTTTTCTAGTGGCAGCATTGTGCCCTTCACTTTCACACTATACTTCCACTTTTTAGCTCTGCAACCTGTGTGTCGTTCCCATTCACTAGGTGTATACTTCTTTGACCCACATGAACCGCACTTGCACATAACTCTATGACAGGAAAAATAAATAAATAAAAAGCAGCTTAAATGAATCCTTCCAAAAAAGAAAAAAAAAACAAACAAACAAACAGAAGTTTCCGATAAGGAGTTCATAAGAAAATGAATATGATTGTGAGAAAGAAGTAAAGGTCCTAAAAGAATATTTAGGAATAAAATAAAAAATCAATCTACATGTAATATTTGAACAAGAGTTCAAGACTTACATATGAAGTTTTGGAATATATGTTCCTTCCATACCATTGCACACCACAGTTACCTTCTCAGGCAGAACATTTTGAACACTATTTTCTACAGACCTGCTTAAAAAATTGTCACAGCTCTAGGCTTAAAACCTGATGATAAACTCCTTAGTCTATAAAGTCAAATATACAATTTCCCAAAAATCAACTGTAGAAAAGAAGAAAGAAAAATAATGCAGACATACTTCACATTCGACTGGAATTTTTCTGAAGCTGATAACTCATAATTGGACTTTGCTTTACAATCTGGGCAATAGTAATCTTTGTTCTCCAGATCCTTTAAACAATGAACAACCCAGTGATCAATCCTTCACGAACTTGGGTAGTCAAAAATATGACAGGGACAAAAAGAAACATCACAATTCATGAATCAAGTATGATAAGCACACCTTGAAAAGTTTGCTGGAAATATTCTCACACTCAGCATGCACCCAAACATTACAACCATCACAACACACCTGATCAACAATCTCTGAAATCATTGAACTGTTTTTCAAAAGGAAAAAAGAATAGAACAAATTATAACCTAAATCAGAATTTGCAGGTAATCTCACCCAATCCCCACCATCTGAATGGTGCCAAATCTTCTTGCAAATGCCACAATATTGTTTTGATTTTCGTAACTGTAAGAATAAAGAGGTTAACATCGTTTAGAAAACAAGAAGCTATATTTAAGCTCTTCAAGAAAAGTTCACCACAATAAAGCACTTCTAACGAACCTTAGCACAGTGTTTGCAAAAAAACTGGGTTTCACGAGTTGAGCCCTTCATTTTCTTCAGATTTTTGCAAGGCACAAACAAACCACAACCATCACAGGGACTTGTATCCTTGCAGTAATCCTGCAAACACAAGTCATGGATGAACTCTTTAACTCAACAGACCAGTTTCTGTAAGCGTTTAACTGAGAAACCCAAAATTGGTTTTGAAAGTACATGCACACAAACACACACCAAAGAAACTTTTCAGAGTTCTAGATTTTTTTATTTTTTTTTTGATAGGTAACAGCAAGATTTATTAAAAAACAGAGCTACACCATGATTCAGGCAGTGATGGGCTAGCGTTTAGGGTAAGGGAGTAGAGAGAAATCAGAGTTGATTAGAGAGACTTATAGGTGGATAACACCTCTGCAAGAACACACAGTTCTCAATGAAAGCACAAACTAACTAAAATTCTCATTCAACAAAAATCTCATTACAATGCTTGACAAACTAGACTTGATACCACAGAATATCTAACTCTAGAACTAGTTAACTAACTAACCTATAACAGCTAGTTAACCACGGATCCGTTAACTAACTCAAGGACTAACTGATTAACTGGCTGTAACAGAAATAAGGGACTTGATTGGTTACAGAGATAGTGCAACTAACTGCTAACTGACTGATGACATAAGCAGACTGACAGATACACAATTCTGGAACCTTCTGGAATCTTCTAGAATCACGACTACCAATTAATCCAGTGCACTGCTGCTCTATAATGCTTGCTACTGCTTCAATATGCTTGCTGACACACTCAAGCATTTGCTGCCTTGTTCCAGCAAGTAAGAAGTTAGATGTTCCTACATCAGTCCATGATTAACCAATTTGAGTGCCTATCAAGCAGAGCCTAAGATGAAGAACCGTTAAGATTACAGAATGAAAAAATATCTATAATTCTCAGTACAAGGCCCCAAATAAGCACATACGTGCAGATTCCATGGACAAAAGAGTAGTCAATGGTTTCATAGCCAAGCTATTTGTTTCAAGTAAACTTACAACACCAAAACCAACGTAAGTTCATCCCTTCAAATTCCAACCATTCCTTTCTCTCCAAATTATACACATTCAGCACAATGGAATAGACTTCCAAATTTTCCAACTCCCAATTGTAGGAAGCTTGCAAAGAAAACAATTCCAATGCCTTTTTCCCCACCCCTCCAACCTACACAATCAAAGCAATAGATGCCTCCTAAACTACTACTAAGGCAATTAAATTGGCAAATTGGCCTCATAACAGAGAGTTCCCACAACACAACTCCAGCCAACCCGAACTTGAGAACCATCGCCCTATGACAAACTTTATGAAACATGAAAGTAAATCCCAACCACATCTGATGCCTTTCCAAGAGCATGATCCATGCAAACCTCCCTTACTACTACAGATGCCCAATGATCAAGCCTCTCCATACTACAACCCAGCAACACATCTTCGCAGCTTGTCCTATTCTGGCCCAGACCTCAAAAGCTGCTTTCCTAATAAATTTTGGATAAAGATGCCCAGTTTCTAACATCCAGCAACCAAGCCAACATCGTATACACTACATATCTGTAGTTTGCACAGTGGTTTTAGATTTTCTCAAACAAAGTACTGAGGGTGACCTAAGTCTTAATCTTTACAGCCCTATCTTAAAAGAAACATTCTATAACTCACCACTCTGCTTATAAGTATACACACCACTTGGCAGAACTAAGAATATTTATATCCCATGTGTGTAAATAATAGCAATTAATCTAAAACCTCTCCGCTTCAAATGCTCAGTCAACGTAAGTGCATATTCAACAGAAGTAGTAACTTGGAGAAACCCAAAAATACGCAACTCAATCAGCAACATGGTCCAACCAAAATTTAAAAAAATAGACTTCCAAATAGGAGGAATAGCAAGAAAATTAAGTTCTGAGGAAACCTGCCTGATCCTGAGAGTAATATTGCTGGTCCAGATTTGAAGCAGTAGCCTCTTGGAATCCATTGGGATTTGCATCCGGATTATGGCCAGCCCCAAGGTCTGTGTCCAGAATACCGTTTTCTGCCAACAATGCCTCCTCCAATGCCATTTGAAAGTCACTCGGTTTGCTCTTGTACAACTGGGTCTGCCCCTGATATCTGAACAAAGCAAAATTCTAGCAAGTGCTCAACAATTCAATAGAAACTACTCAGAAACATCAATCGAATACCAGTTAGCTACGTACCTGTCCATGAATTCCATGAAGGGAAATATCATTCCCTGCTTCACCCACGCATAGTCCTGCCCATCAGAGTTCACTTAGAAGTTAGAACCCAAAAAAAAAAATTTTGACAAAAATGATCAAAGCCGGAGAGGAAGAGAGAAAAATTTACCCTTTGCGTTCCATTCTTGGAATACCCAAAAAACATGACACATATAGCACCAGGAACACAACAACTGAGGACGGTTTCCGGAGCCTGCAAAATGGGATCGATCACTATGGCGGGCCAAGCCGGGTATCTCCTCCCACATTTTGCCCAAACTATATCACCCAAAGCAAAGTCCTCTGGCTTATACACTTCCTTCCTTTTCTGAGCATTCCCTTTTGCTATTCCTTCAATTCCGGCATAACTAAACCCGGTTTTATCATAACTCTCACTTCCTAATAATGTCATAGAACTACTCGAATTCAAATACTTTCTATAATCAAAACTCTTATAACCTACACAACCAACATCTCCTTCCTCCTCCTCCTTGGTAGCAATTCCATAAAACTTGGAGCTCTTAAACCTAGCCTTTTCCTCCTCGCTCTTTTTCACAAATCCCATATCTTCTACTTGGTCCATTTCATCTTCTTCCAAGCTCGAATTCCTTTTGTCGAATTTCGATTCTCCAGTCTTCCATATATCAACAACAGAGTCATACAACCTGGAAGGCAGTGTCTGAACCCGCCCTCGCGATGATTTCAACAGCGGTGGCCGATACCGGGCTCTTTTCCCATTCAATCGCTTCGAATTCGACTCCAACTCTCCGCCTCCGCCTCCACCCCAATACGATCCTCCACTCGACCAGGAATCACCTGAGCCATTGCTCAAATCACCGTCAGCCACTGAATGATAACCATTGCTTTTCCTTTTCTTCGAATTCACCTTATACACACACTCTTCTTCTTCTTCTTCTCCTTCTGCTTCTCTGTCTTCACAATCGGGATCTTCCAGCTTGCACCGTTTCAAATTCGGCATTTCGAGCTTCGTAGTCCGCTTGATTATCATATTCCTAACCATTCAACTCGACCAATTCTCACTCCCAACCCCAAACCAAAACCCTAATTCCACATCGAACACCAAAAAATCCAAAACACGCGGAACCAAATTTGAAATTCCCCCAAGGTTCCAAGTATCCGCAATTCGATTTCGAACCCGTAGTGCCTCTCAGAATCACAACACCGCTTTGAATTTAGATTTAAATAAACCCTAAATTTGGATGCGAAACCCTAACGAGGTAGCCAATGAAATTCAAATGCTTCACTTTCACTTTTTCAAACGCAGAGAAAAACTTTGAAAGGAACAAAAATAATAATAATAAAAAAATAGAATTAATCTCCGAATCGATTAATAATAAACAACCAAACAAGTCTTAGAGATCAAATTTTCTCGAGAAAGCCACTCGATATCACAGAGAAACGAAGCTCGGGCTGTGTGTTATCGGTTTGTCTAAAACAACCAATGCCATAGAATAACAAATTGCTTATATATACCCCTGGACAATGGTTGTTATTATTAATATTTTTTTATTTAATTTTATATTATGTCTTATCTTAATATATGTTTAATTTTGTTAATTAATATGTTAAATAGAGAAACGCACGTTCTGTGACGTGGTTTTGGCTCAAAAAATTTGGGAGTCCGATTTTGGGAGGAGGGAGACACTGAAATTTTCTTGGGTGGGAAGCGCCAAACGAAATTTTGAGAGGTAGGATAGACTTTCTATGCCACCTTTGATTCTTTACAGTTGTGGACCTGGTACTTGGCAGTTGGCATGTTCTTCGGTTTTTTGGGTACATGGCCTACCAGTTTCGGTTGGATTGTCCACGTACGAGAAATGTAGAATAAAATATAAAAATTATTCCTTAGGTTTGGACCAATGTCAATCAGTACCAACTTTTACTAAAAAAAAAATATGTCAAATCCGTACCAAAAATATTTTGTTTGTTTTATGAGAACAAATAAATTTCACAATATTTTTATAATGGTTGAGATTCAATATTATGATTGGTGTACAATAAAAATAATATTAGTAGTGGTCAATGAAGGTGGTGATGTACTATTCACAATCTCTCATTTCAAAAAATTATGAAAATTACTTTGTTGTCTGCATTATTGTTCAAAATATCACTCATAAGCTAATGTTTTTGTAGTTTAATTAGTTGGCATTTTATGTTGTTCTCTAATAAAAACATTCAAAGTTTAAATCTTTCGTCCCCCAATTATTGAATTATGTATATATATATATATATATATTACCCATAAAAATAACAGTAAGCCTACAAAAGCCTACAACAAACTTCACAATTGTTGAGATAGCATATTGTGAAACTTCACAATTGCATAAAAAAAAGAGATAGGTGTCAATATTGTGATTTATGTGCATAAAAAATGGTGTCAATGACGGTCTCGTGTGAAGTTATATTGAACTAATCATAATTTAGCATCTCAGCAATTGTGAAATTTGTTATGAATGTAGCATTATTTTAAAAGTTGTGAAATTTGTTGTTTATGCTTATGGGGCAGATTGAATTTTCTTTTCTAAGAACCTTGGTAGTACCTAGCATTAGCCCAGACATTATGATGATTTTTGTATTTTACCAAAAAATGTACCTTAAGTTTTTATTTTTTTAGAGCATAATGAAAAACGAAATAAGGAAGCAATAGAAATTATTCAAGATTTTTTTTTTTTCTTTTCTTATTTAGATATTTATAAGAAAAATAATAGAAAATAATTACCTCCCTTAAGGAAAATAATATTTTATAAAACGGTTGTATACAATATCCCTCTCACATGTAAATAATCCCACAAACATGGGACCCACCCCAATGTGAGAGTAATGTTGTATATAACTCTTAAGGACAACTAGTGTGCTATAACTATTTATAATAATAGTATTATTTTAGCTTCAATATTGTATTATTTAATATAATATAAATTATTAGATACATATAACATAAATAACAATTTCAAATGCCATTTTCACACTTCTCTTTAATAAAATTCTTTCAACACTCCTTTCTCTTTCATAAAATCTCAAGAACATTTTAATAATAAGAAAATCAAATGCATGAATTTTTTATATAATTGATTGAGTACAAATAAATATATACCATATCCTCTAATTCACCCCTTCCTAAAAATAAAAATCTTAATTTCATCACAAGTATGCCCTTCTAAAATAAACATGCCGTGAAGAACCAAAAAGAAAAAAAAAATAAAAAAAAAATACCCTTAAACCACAATTTTAAAAACTAGATCAGACAAAGAATTGGTTTTGATCCTAGTTGTCAATGTTGGATTTCTGCCACAACTCTCCCCCCCCCCCCCCCCTTAATTTTCCATAAAAGGTCCCTGGTTACATGTGGTCTTTTATTTTTTATTTGTTCATTTATTTATTTTATTGGATATTTGTTTTGTATTGATATAGTGTTTTGGTTAAGGGACGGGGTAATTATGTTTTTTAAATGGGTCATTGCTAATTAATGGGTCTTCTAATGTGTTATTGGTCATTTATGTCTAGTTGGTTTTATTTCTAAATCTGAGTTAAAAGGTGTGAATGCACAAATTTTTTTGCTTACCACGTGTTGCCTCGTGAGTGGGTTGAACACGGGCTGGGTTGTGTTTGATGAGGATGTTGAGCCCAAAACTCTACACCGAGCTTGTTGGGTCGCCCGATGGCTAATGATGCCTCCCTCTAAAGTTTCTAATCTGTTGGGCCACAATACTCACAAAGAAAGTCATGGTAGATAGACAGAATCAATGTCACACATTAGAGCTAATCACAATAAATTTTACTTTCACCAGAACTTACAATGATGATAACACGTAAGAAATTTATAGTAAACAGTATAATTCAGGGGGTTCAGTGAGTAGGAAGAGGATTAATTACTCAAAAACGTGTATGAATCAACATCATTAATTGGTGTAAGTGTTTGATAGGTGAGGGTAGGTTTCTTGGTTGTAGCAGACAAAAAGTGTTTCAGTTTGCATATGATTCTTCAGAAAGTGTTATGAGAATTGATCATGTTCTGGTTTTAGGCTTAATGAACTGGAAATCAAGATCAGACCCAACTAGCCTCAAACTAATCATCTAACCCCTAGATTGACCAACTAACCAACCCATTTTTTCTGATTTCTCACCCCTCTTTATAATGGTGTTAATATATTGTGGTCTCACCCATTGTCCTTTTAATCATGATGTTTACTGTTTATTTGAGAGATAAAAGAGTTGGGATTTGACCTAATGTTATCAAAGGTTATGGAGATAATCTTTATCTCTTGTTGACCTGATTTGGGCTGCGATAGACAGAAAATCTATCCTTTATGATGTTGGGGTTGCTGAGCATTAAATAGTTAACAAGAAGAGTTGGCGTAATTGAGTTGACCCATACACGTTGTTAAAGTCCAATGGGCCTAACTCAATCTCAAAAGACGCCTTATGAGATGAGGATTGTCCATGGCCTTATATGGTGGGATAATAATATCCAACACCCCCCCTCAAACTCAAGCAAGGAGGTGGAAGCTTGAGTTTGGAAATGTAGAGAACCGACATCAGAGAAGAGATACCGGATGATTGTATACCTAATTATAGGCTTTTATATACTACACAATTGGGGGACTAGTTGGAGTGGGTAACCTTGCTCTGATACCATGTTAAAGTCCAATGGGCCTAACTCAATCTCAAAAGACGCCTTGAGAGATGAGGATTGCCCATGGCTTATAAAGACATTACTCACGTGGGAATAATCCAACACCCCCCCTCAAACTCAAGCAAGGAGGTGGACAGCTTGAGTTTGGAAATGTAGAGAACCGACATCTTAGAGAAGAGATACCGGATGAGTTGTATACCTAATTAAGGCTTTTATATACTACACAATACAGGGGGACAGTTGGAGTGGGTAACCTTGCTCTGATTTCCATGTTAAAGTCCAATGGGCCTAACTCAATCTCAAAAGACAGCCTGAGAGATAAGGATTTCCCATGGCTTATTACATTACTCACGTATATGATTATTACTCACTCCAACTATTTTCAATGTGGGATAATAATCCAACACACGTTTTTTAATTTAGTTTAATGAATATATTGTGTATGCCCATGTTACAGTAGATCAACAAAATTTAATGAATTAATCCCCCTACCTCTAAACCGACCTTTCTGAGTTTTATGTTGAAGATAAACAAGGACCACCAGAGTGCTGAGGCTACGGTGGTCGTTGTTCTTGAGTGGTGGCAGCCTTGAAGTAGCTAAATGGCAAGCTCTCTTGGCTTCACTTGCTCTACCTTGAGTCTCCATCACTTCTCCCATCATAGCTTGTGTTGCAGCTATTTTGTTAAATTCTACCATATCTGATGGTTAATGGTAAAAACCAACTGCTTGTTAATGATGATGGCATTAAAGTTGAGTTTTTGCATAAAAGGTGGCAGCTAAAAGGCCTTGGAGAGCTAGCCATGGATGAGCTTTCTTGGCTTCACTTGCTCTTGAGCCTTGTCTTCTCCATCACTTCTCCTATCATGGCCAGCTTGTTTGTTGCAGGTGGGCTGGGCATTTTTGTTAAATATCTTTGGGCTTCATCTGATGGTTGCTAGCCAAAAACCAAGCTTGATTTGTGTAATGATGTTTGCATGTAATGGAAAATATTGTGCTTTTTGGGCATTAGGAAAGTTTGGGCTTAAGAGCAAAGATGCCTCGAGCACTGTGCTTTGGGCTGAGGGAAAAGAGCTTCATATACGTGTGATGATTTTGGCTATTGATTTGAACTATTCTGGCGAGTCCCACAACACAGCAGACTAAGCTGGCCAAATTTGAATAGGTGGGCTGGGCAACTTAATTTGGGCTTCAGTGATCTGCTGCCAACGGCCCAAGCTTGATGTTCTGGTTTGCAGTAAACTTATTGGATTTGGGCCATGTTTGGGCTTAAGAGCAAAGATTGACATTTTGCTTTGGGTTGTCTTGGACTTAGGCAAAAAGTGGGCAACTACGAAAGGAATTATAGAGTTTTTAATCTAAGCTAGGGAAAAAAAAATCATGACTCAAACTTGCGAGCTTCATTACAATCAAATGGGGGTTTTTGTTCTCTATTATGAAATTTGGACCCAAAGTTGGTCTCATTTCATAATGTTTATAGGCGTGGAACACATTGTGATGTTATTGTTGCAATCAATTTACCAAACATCAAAAAACATTTTATAGCTCATTTTAAAGTCGTTACTAAATGCACAGGAAAATGAATTAGTTTTCTAGAATATAATATATTCTAAAAATCGTTTTTGGGAAAATGAGTTATTTTCTAGAAAACATATTTTCGTGAAACAAACGAGAGTAATAAATACCCTAGAATTTTCATTAACTCTATTTAAATCTCAAAGCTTGAAATAAATTCAATTAAACCAATTGTTTACATGATGTTTAATTATGTAACATACAAATGTAATACAAGGTTTAAATGAAACGTGTTTAAAAAAGTTGAGAAGGAAACGCCGTCGTTTGGATAGAGTTGGTACGTAGTTGAAGCCCGTAATCCCTCTGAAGCCCGAAGGAAGTAGAAGCAGAACCAAACCCTAAAGCAAGAGCCAGTGGGTCATATGAATCATATATATGTATGATTTATGTTACAACACGCACACAACCACAGCCGCAGCTCGTAGCACCGCAGGCCCTCTCTACAATTTAATTTGGTAACCCAAAAAAGTTGGTTTCCTTTTGTTTCATTAGCATATATCATTTACATTCTTCTTCATTTCTGAGAATAGCTTACTTCTTGGTTTCTATGATGCTTTAACCTTTTTTGTTAAATGTTGCCTGCACATTTCTTTCTTTCTTTCTTTCTATATGCCTGCCTTTGTTATAATTATACATATTTTAAGTGATGGAGGATATGATGGTAATAAAGTAAAAGGTATGAGCAAGAAGACTCTAATGTTGGCAGTGACAATGTGCAAAGTGATAAGGAAGAGGGCCCTAGTCCTTGTTATAGTTATAGCATTTGTGACATTCGCAACCTCTTCTATAAAAATTGCTTAAAGATAGCAACGGGTTGTATGAAAAGGCGTGGGTTACATTCTAGTATGGAATGCTAATCTAGACTTCTCCCGACACTCAATTCCTTACTTTGAACATGTGTCCACTGCCAACGTGATCGGTGCTTCCTGCATTGATCAAAACCTTCATGCTGATCCTCCCCACTGTGTATAATGTTTGTTAGCTCTTTTCAAAAATAAAAAATAAAAATTTGGGTCTTTATAAATGTGGTGCTTGAAAAATAAAAATTTTTTCGGTTTTTTGTTAGCATGTTAGTAGACTGCTTATTAGCTAATGGCTGAAGTGCTGTTTTTTTCCATTTTGTTAGCTGTGCATGTTGTTTTAGAATAGGTAGCTAATGGCTGAAGTGGGTAATAGAGTGTGCAGATATTGTTTTATAGCAAATTGCTAGAGTTCACTCTTGTTAGTATCACAGGATCATTAATAGATGCAACCTACTCAACTTGGTTACTGGACTCCACTTGTTGATTTTGTGTGTTTACTTATTTCATTCATATTGCTTGTTTTATTTTTGGGATATTGGAAATGATGGTGGAGAATTTTCATTTTTCTTTTTTGTTGGAGGCTTAGTTTTTTATGTCAACACCATTGTATGAAATTATAATCTTGTTTAAAGGGTCCTTCTACACTTAATCCTAATCATTCATCTATGATACATAAAACTGGTTATATGTATTAGCTTGTCATACAAAGTTCAGTTCCCTGATTCCCTCTCATCTCTCACGATTCTTGTCATCATCACCTCTATCATTTCTACACTGTTGTCATCACACCCACTCATGCTCAATAGGTACATTTCCTTGCTTCTCTGCATTCAACCAATCTTATTAGTGGATTTTCAACAACCACTTATGTTTTTCATATACTATAATGATGGTGGAGAATTTCCATCTTTTCTTTTTTGTTGGAGGCTTAGTTTTGACCCAGTTCATTGTATGAAATTCAATCTTGTTTAAAGGGTTCATTTGCACTTAATCCTAATCATTCATCTATGATACATAAAACTGGTTATATGTATTAGCTTGTCATACAAAGTTCAGTTCCCTGATTCCCTCTCATCTCTCACGATTCTTGTCATCATCACCTCTATCATTTCTACACTGTTGTCATCACACCCACTCATGCTCAATAGGTACATTTCCTTCGGTCTCTGCATTCAACCAATTTGTTAGTGGATCTTCAACAACCACTTATGTTTTTCATATACTATACTATTTTGTCCTCTTTATTTCATCAAGACCCAGTTCCATTCCATTTTCATTTGCTGAATTGGGAGGCAACAATCACTTTGGTTATACTAAGGCTCCGTTTGTTTCAACGTAAAATGTTTTCTGAAGAATGTTTTACGAATTTTCCTGTGTTTGGTAGTATTAGAAAACATGGTCAAAGGAAAACTAACTTTAGTCAACGGAAAACTCAATTAAAAAATGTGCTAGTTTTCTAAAGCTTGTTTTACGGACTTATTTTCGGTAAAACAATCTTTATTTCCTCTCTGTACTTAGTCCTCGACTCACGCGGACAGCCTCTCTGTAAAATCTCTCTCTTTCTCTTCTATCATGCCCTCTCTCTCTTCTGTACTGCTCTCTCTCTGCCTCTCTTCTGTACCATTTTCGATCTCTCTCTTCTGTACCAAGCTGTTCTTTCAGGAGCTTCGTGCCGAGCTGAGAAGGTTCTCCTGGAGCCAAGGACACGCGTCGGCGTAGCGCACTCCTCTCGCAGCTGCGGATGTGATAGCGGCGGCAACGGAAACTCAGAAGATCGTTTGGTGGCTTGACACTGGGGAGAGAATGGCTCCCTCTGGACTCGTTCTGGTGCTCAGATGAGCTTCGTGGACTCAAATACATCGCACTAAGGCCAATGGCGTTCACTCTTGAAACCAAGTCAATGCAATTTCAATAACCTCGAAAGACAGATTTCTTTAGAATTTGGGTGGACAAGTTTACTTTCTCTTTGATTTTGAAAGCATGTTCTCAGGTGGGTTTTTTAAGGAAAAATCGATTCATGGGCTTTGAGAAATGGAATTTGGGTTGGTTTGTTTTCAGAATTGTGTGATGGGTGTATCTAAGATGGGGTTTGTTGAAATTGCTAGGCAAGTGTTTGGTTGTATGCCAGTGGAGGAGAAGAATTTGATTTCTTGGAATTCTTGATTAGTGGGTATGTGCAATCTAAAGATGGGCTTAATGTTGCATGGGAGTTGTTTGAGAAAATGCCAGCAAGAGACTTGGTTTCTTGTAACTGTTTTTGATATTAGTGATTGGAGATCCGTGGGCTCAAAATTGAATCTATGAAAGGCGGCCCATCTTGGGTTTTCTTGAGATGCATTATGCATGCTTCCCTCTTACTTCTGGACTCTAAACCTACATTTGGGGCACCAATAATAGTCCTGTATGACTATGGAGGTGTGATCAGCATCACATTATAGCACAGTTTCCTCTTGGTTTGTACTCTATAAGCTCTTCCATAATTGAAATTCCTAGGAACTGGAATGACCACAAATTTCATCATATAATTAGAATACTCCGGTTTTTATCTTAATTATGTATAGCATTCAATTTGCCAATGAATTGTTGTAATGACTGAGAAGATTGTCAAATTACACTTTTGTTCCTTGGCATTACTATCGGTAAGTTACAAATTAAGAAGGTTATATTGCATAATTTATCTTTTTCATAAAGAAATGGCTTTAGAGTGGGGTATTGTTAGGTAGTGGATTTTTACAGGATTTATTTTTTATAACCAAACACCTAAAACTTTTTCTAAAAATGTTTTTGAAAATGATTTTTTTTTTGTGGTCCAAACACTAGCTTTTCCATTATTTTACATCCTATAAACATAGAGTGAGTCAGTTTCTAGAAAATGTTTTTGGAAAATGAGTCATTTAAAAACGAACGTCAACAATGGAGCTAAAAGAAAAGTTTTCTATTAGATGAGATTATGAATAACTGTTTATTTGTCGTTTTTACTTTTCTTAATTCTGTAGCTAAAACAGAGCACTGGAAAGCTCAGGATCCCAGTGGATTTGGGAAAATGGTCCTTCCAATACCCCACAGAACAATCCATGAACCCAGCGGTAGGAGAGATTTCATAAATTTCACAAGCCACCTAATCTCTTTTGGAATAAGCTAGTTATTATCAACCGTCTAACAACCCTTAGAGTGAAACATATATTGTTAAATTCAGAAAGACCATGTTCTTTCCCTGAGTTTTCAACTGGGTTGGGATTCAGAAACCGAATTCATACCCTCGAAATAATAATCCTCACATTCTCACCAAAAACCAGAAATATCTGCAAGTCCATTTTGAGGTTATTCTTGTATCAAGTAATAGAGGCCTAATTTTTGAAGAAATGCTGACTTGTACCGTCATTATTGTTCACCTCGTGTTTTTTACTTGCTTTTCAACACTCTTGTTCATATGAAGTTCAGAATTGTCACTGATACTTCTTAAAAAATGAAGGATTATGGGTTTTTTCCTCTATCGCGTCATGTAATGCATACATGAGTTCTTTGCTTAGCATTCTATAAAGAAATGCAGTGTTGTAGGATTTTGCCAAATGTTTATATAAAATGGTCATGTGTTCTTATTGTAAATTGGGAAAATTGGACAATGCTGTTGAGTTGTTAAGGGAGATGGAGGGCAGGCTCTTTTGAGCTTTGCGATAAACTTAAAAACTCAATGGGAAGAATGTGGGGCACCCGAATGTGGTTACATTTAACACACTTAATTTTGGGTTTTGCAAGGAAGGGAAATTATATGAAGCTAGTAACGTTTTCAATGAGATGAAAGCCGTGAATGTTTCTCCTAAATACTGTGACCTACAACACCTTGATAATTGGGAATAGCTAAGTGGTTTATAGTTAGATGGGAGGTAGGCTTTATGACGATATGTTGAGGAATCAAGTTAATGCAGATATCTTGACTTTTGATGCCTTGAGGATGGGACTATGCAAGGAGGGTAAGACAAAGAAAGCAGCATATCTGGTTAAGGAACTTGGTACCAAATCCATCAACCTTTTCTACCCTTATCTATACCCTTATTAGTGGTCAGTGCGTGAGGAAGAACTCTGAGAGTGCCTTTCTTGTAATGCATACATGAGTTCTTTGCTTGGCATTCTATAAAGAAATGCAGTGTTATAGGATTTTTCCGAATGTTTATACTGTTAAAATGGTCATGTAATGCTTATCTGTAAATTGGGAAAATTGGACAATGCTGATTGCAGTTGTTAAGGGAGATGGAGGGCAGGCTCATTTGAGCTTCACGATAAACTTAAAAACTCAATGGGAAGAATGGGGGGCACCTCAATGTGGTTACATTTAACACACTTAATTTTGGGTTTTGCAAGGAAGGGAAATTATATGAAGCTAGTAACGTTTCAATCAGATGAAAGCCGATGAATGTTTCTCCTGCCGTGAATGTTTCTCCTAAATACTGTGACCTACAATGAATAGCACCTTGATAAATGGGAATAGCTAAGTGGTTTATAGTTAGATGGGTGGTAGGCTTTATGACGATATGTTGAGGAATCAAGTTAATGCAGATATCTTGACTTTTGATGCCTTGAGGATGGGACTATGCAAGGAGGGTAAGACAAAGAAAGCAGCATATCTGGTTAAGGAACTTGGTACCAAATCCATCAACCTTTTCTACCCTTATCTATACCCTTATTAGTGGTCAGTACGTGAGGAAGAACTCTGAGAGTGCCTTTCATCTATACAAAAGCATGGTAAGGATTATTTGTCACCTGAATGAACATGCTTTCAAGATCTTGATATCAACCTTCTGCAAGAATGAGGATTTTGATGGAGCAGTCCAGTCTTGAGGGAAATGTTTGAGAGACTATAACTCCTGATTCAGGCATCTTATCTGAAATTTGTGTTTGATTTTTTCGGTGTGGAAAAACTCTTTTGGCAAAATGTTATGCAGTGAGATGGAAGCTAGACATCTTATGGCAGCAGGTTTTGAAAAAACCAAAACCTTCAACTTTGGTGCTGAGAATGATAACAAAGCATCTGGAGATAACAGGTAAGGCTATATATACGTGAACTTTCCTTGTAAATTGACTTATGGGGTTGTGTGGTTGTGAATTTACATCTTCTTGTACCTGACTTCTCCTTGTAACTTCTGCCCTTTTCCAATCTCTTGTTGGAGGGCGGACAGACGATTCACTATATGCAGAGTGAAATCTACCACTATATACTATTAAAGTAACATTCAGAGATAATGACTACTTGTAATCACTAATATACCCAGACTGAAATCTATCAATATATTGTACTATTTTCTGTAACATTCAAGATAATGACTACTTGATGTTAAGACGATGCTGATAGTAGGCATCAGGGACCAACTAAAACTCTAATGTAATTTTAATTATTTGCTTTTATTTTTAACACCAGAAATAGTTGTTTACACATCTATCAACATGCATGTTTAGTATAAAGTATGAACAAATACCTAGACTAATGAAGATTGTATTTATTGTATATGTTGAGCACAACCAAGATGGTGTATATGATTGGCTAGTTTCCAAAAGTTGGTTGGCAAATGGCAGATGACAATATCTACTCTGAAAATTGGGTTAACTTGCACTGGTATTAGAGTACTGCTCTGAGTGCAGAGTAATTTTTCCCTAAATCTTATTTCGCTTATGTAAACTTTCTGCCAAGAAGAGAATTTTAGCAATGCAATGCTCGACTGTCATGCTATATGATAGGTGCTCTGTGACGAATGGCATGGAGCGATTTGCATCTCGGATCCTTTAATTGCAGGGGGACTAAAATTTGTTTTGTATTCCGAAACCTTCAGCTACTGAAATTGTCTAATCACTTTTAGGTTAGTCAGATCAAAACATATAAGGTGTATCAGTATTGGCTCCTGTAGTTATATGGAGAATATGTGTTCCCTAATTCGTTGCCTTTAGCTATTGCAGTTGTCTTTCTCTTATAAAATTCCAAACATATCCTTAAAGTTTGAGATAAGAAAACCTTGAACTTAAATTGGTACTTTGTTTCATCTTTTACAAGGCCATGACATTTATGTGCAATATTTCTATTTAGTTTGATTATTAATCCAGTAAACGGTTTTTTAACCTGAGGTTACATCGATAAAGGTTTATTTCTTTCTTCTTTAATTATCCGATCTGAATATTCGGTTGACATCAAATCTCTTTCTTTGGTGTAAAGATTATTTACTTAATTATAGGCTGATCATACAAAAGGGTTTGAGTGATGTACATATGGAGAGTCACAACGAACTTGATTTCATTAGGTTCATTGTCTTCTCTTCTCTCTTTGCTTGGAAGCAGTATCGTTGATGACTAGGGAAATATACTACCATGCCAATACGTAGAAAATATTTACGCCTACCTCTAGGCTAGAAGCGAAAAACTGAAAGTGTTTTGGCTATCAAGCGAGATGATTTGGTTTTTCTTCTTCGACAACTAATTGTGGAACTTCCTATCACCGATTAATAAGAGAAAATGATCAAAAAATGTAATTTGGATGAGATAAAAGACAAAGTAGGGAAAAGAAAACAACTCGAGGAAAGTGCTAGCCACATCTAGATTAGTACCATAAACGAACTAGTTAAGTTACAATTGGAGTTTTTTGCAATTGTTAATAAAGTCCAACATGCACAAACTCTTATCATAATTTGGAACATCACAATTTCTCCCACTTAATGCCTAACGATTATGGGCACAATTTCCCCCACTTAAAATTCCTAACGATTATGGGCAAGTTCACACAGAATTACTGGGTTGTCCCTAAAATGACAAGTCAAGTTGCAATTGGGATTCTTTGTAATTGTTAATAAAAATCATTATCGTTAGTGGTCCATTATGTTTAATCCCACACGGGATTATAGGGTTGATTCTGATACCATTTATAACAATCCAAGAAAAGTATTAGTCACATCTTCGCTTATATCTCAAATAGACCGGTCAAGTAACCATTAGAGTTTATTGCAAATTGTTAATAAAATTCAATTCGATAGTGGATATGTCCACTGAGATTTTACACTCGCACACACTTATTAACTGTTATCAGACAAAGGAGGGAGACATTCCAAAGAGGTCACCAATGAGTGTGTTTGGTCCCAATCTGAATCATGAAATCTCACTCCCATATTCCAAGCACTTAGGACCCTCGGGTTGTCTTAACGTTTGGAACTCATTTATTGGTTTGGACAAATATACAGTGATTTTTTTTTTTTAATGTAAAGAATACAATGATTTGATTGGCTTGGTTGGACCAATCATTGCCTTGGCATTGTTAAAATTTGCTGAAATTCTCACCAATAATGTAGCATAAATAATAACTGATCAGCACGTGTAATACACTCGAAAGACACTATCTATCCACAAAATGGTTTTTTTTGTTTTTTTCGTTTTTTTATCTCCACAAAATGGTTGACAAAGGCCTAAAAAGAACCTTTAATCTAATCTAAAAGTTCTGTTCTTTAATCATATTGTTTGCTTTTCACAATATAATACCGCTCCACTCATTTTGTTAAGTGGCCAAGATGGTCCTGGAAACCAGACCTTATTAGTGGCTATTACTATTAGTTGACTTGATGTTTAAATTTTTGCCATATTAGTTCGAGTGGCATTTAACAATTGCTGCAACATTTTTTTTGCTGATCCGGAATCATCATTTCCATTAGATGACAAGATATTGAGATTAAACTATCTTAAAGTTGACAGATACGTTATACCTTCATGCATATATAATCTGGAGAGAAATGGTGTAGCAAGAGGCACAAATAATGGTCGTGAAGACAGTGCTCTAATATCAGTGTTCATTAATTAAATTGATACTTTTTTTTTTTTTGGCACAGCCCCAGTGTCGCCTTTGAGTTTTGTGATGTCTTGATTTATTTGATTTTTAAAATTTGGTGATTATGTGATTTTGTTGCTATGTATGGGTCATGGTGGTGTTTTTAGTATTTTCACTTTCAACCAAGCATCTAAAAATGTTTTTCAAATATGTAACAAAACATTGGAAAATAGGTAGTTTTCACTGAAAATGTTATCAATTAAAAACCTTTTTGTAACAAGTGCAAAAAATAATTGAAAAATATTGAACTTTCTGAACCCTACCTAAATTTCTGACACTTTAAAAAATGTGAGTTGAAATCTGAAATCATGGGTTCACCTTAGGATTTTGAATGAAATTGTAAGCTGATCAACTGGACCAACGATTTTCACACTGACATGTTATTGGATGTATGAATTTGAAATCATGAGTTTCAAACTCACTATTTCAGCTTCACTTCACATTTTAAAAAGGACGGAGTTTGGCTACAAACTGGTTTGTAACCAACTTGCTACAACCGACAACTAATAAAATCATCCACGTGTACTTTAGTCACATGACTTATTTAATGAATCATGTGACTTCTTTAAATAATATACATGGATGGTCTTATAAGCTACCGCATAGTGGGTTGTAGCAAACTGATTACAAACAGTCTTATACGCTGTTATGTAGTGAGTTGTAGCAAACTGGCTACAAACCAGTTTGTAATCAAACTTGGTCCTTTTAAAAATTGTTACAGCTTTTAGTCAAGTTCTAAATACACAATTTTTTTGAATTTTTTTTATATCAAAATACAATTTTTAATCAAATTACTCATAACATTAATGACAAGATCCATGTTACCAGTTCACTACACTAGATTGAAAAAGTCGAGAATACATAGTCAATTCTGATTTATTTATTTGTGATGAATAGTCAATTCTGATTTAAGAAGTTTTACTTTATATTTCTTTTACTTTCAGGTGTAATACAAACACATATGTGTTGGAGATAGGCCAAGATTAATAATCAGGTTCAGTAAATATGAAAATCTGGAGGTTTACCTAAGTGAATCTCAACATCATCTATGAACTCCTGATAATTCATCATCCTGATTACTTATTTGGTATTTCATGACCAATGTTCTTTCCTCTCATAAGTCTTATTAACTAAATTCATATTGAGACTCACCATTCATGTGAGAGGAAATAACATTATTCCTAAAATATTGAATAATTTTCCTTCCATCATAATCTGTTTCTTGAAAATTTGAGATCTTAATTATTAATCTCCAACCGCCATGAGTCTTATAATTCAATTGGTTCATTATATTTTTCAAACCAGACATCCAGGATTCAAATCAGTATTTCCCAATTATCAAATTATAAAATAAAAAAATCTCCTACAAAATAAATATTTTTATATAAAAACGAAAAGGTAGGCCTAATTCTTGATCAACAGTAAGGTTTGCGTGCACTCGAGTCTTGGTAAGCGAATTCATTTTCATAACAAAACATATTCTTCATATAAAATTTTCAAACCTGTAATCTTTTTAGTCAAGTATGATTTTTTATTTACTGTTTGCTAGAAATGTCCTATCAGGGGAAGAAAAAATCTAATGAAGAGTGACCAGTAATTTATAAATTTCTTGATTTGATTTTTTGGATATTGGTGTAAAATCATGAGCCACGTTTAATAATGAAGAAACTCGTTTGAAAAAGAAAATGCAAGAGAAACGTGTTACGCAACAACAAATTTTATGCTTAGGCCACCAACTAAACCTTGACGAGTTTGCCAATTTGGGGAAACAGCGTATCAATGAATTTTGATTCAATTGTGTTTTTCTTTTCTTTTTTGGTATTATATTTAGGACTTAGGAGTATATTACAGTGTCTGAAAGCAAATAGTAATATTGTTGTTATTGTCGCTAATAAGACGATTTTTTGTGCGGATGAGTTATATGGGTGGCCCTAGGTAAGAGCGAGGTGGACAACCGTCTTAAGTCTCATCTCAAAATTAGGCCTTATCCTAATAAAGTTTTAAAGCCCTTATTGAAAGGTTTCAATATATTTATATATACAAAAATTAAAAAGGCTCATATATTTAAAATAGACCTTTAAATTAAGTCTAATAATAATTTATTTCTCTAACCTAAATATGTATGAAAATAATTTTTTTGTATTTATTTGATGGGAAGAATCTAACTTCACTAAATTATGATAATTTGAAAAAGTATTGTGTTAATCTTGAAGGTTTTTTAAAACCTAATAATTTTTTTGATCTTGGTGGTATTGATTTATTTTCAGACTTAAAAGTCTTATAAGAGATTTTACTAAAACAAAAAAAGACAGTGACAAATATACTTAATTTTATTAAGAAATTGAATTGCTCCAAATGCATCTATTGCATATAGAATATTATTGATTATACTTGTCACAGTCGCATCCGTTGAAATAAGTTTTTCAAAGTTAAAATTATAAAAATCTTACTTGCGATTAATTATGTCATAAGAAAGATTAAATGGATTAGCCATATTAGTTATTGAACAAGATTTGTTAGAAAGTATTGAATATAAAAGTTTAATTAGTAATTTTGTAGAAAGTATTGAATATAAAAGTTTAATTAGTAATTTTGTAGCAAAAATCGTATGTAGAACAATTTTTCAATAATTTTTTTTAAAGATAAAATGCTTCATTTTTTTTTTTACATCATCTCAAGCCTCATAATTCCCATGGCGGCCATAATGAGTTACGTTATTGAAATTCAAAAATGAATATGAGGAGGCAGTGATTTGAAGGGTCTGTGTCAAGTTATCTACGAAACATCGTTTTCAGAGAATATGGAGGGGAGTTATCTCCACTCACTTGGTTCACATAGGACTAAATCTAATGGGAACAAAAATATATAGACCATGTTCCATGTTGATTGCTGCAAAGGTTTTATTTATATATTTTTTAATTCAATTGGGTTGGTATAAAAGCTTAAGTAAATACTAGCCTTTTTACATGCGTTACGTGTGTGTTTAGAGGTTTTTTCAATTTTTTGGGTAAATTGTATAATCATTTTATACATTTTAGAGACTCTTCCTTTTTATAATAAGAAAAACATCCTTTGTAGTTTTTACTTTTAATTTTTTTATTTGAACTTTTATTTGGAGAATTTGATGGGCATGTCTGGTTTTTGAGTGAAATTTTTAAATTTCTCAATTTACTTTTGTGTTTTTAGTTTTCCAAATCACTTTCAATTAGATAATAAGGTTATTTTTAATCACTTTCTTGGTGTCTTCTTGTATGTGGCCATTTTTTTTTCTTTAAATGAAAATTTGTATATAATCTATTATAGTTTAGTCATTTTATAAGTCTCTTTTTTTTTTTCAAAAACCAATATAATTATCTAATACATCTTGCAATAAGGGGATGTGGAGGATAGCCAAGTATGACTGTGTGAAAGTTATTTTCTCATTTGGATAAGAAAGACAAAACCTTATCCTTTACCTGAGACCTATTTCCAAGAAGTTATTACTATTTTAAAGTTTGAATTTGGAAAAGTGAAAAATATTTTGGTTGCAATAGGTGTTCATGTAGATATATATATAGATATAGATATATATTTTTAATTTCATTAAACCGTATAAATAAGGTTGTTTAAAAAAAGTTTAAGATATTTTTTAATTTTAAATAGTAGATTACATAGAGATGATGGTCACTTGGTCAGTTTTATTTTAAGTTTCAATTCAAACGGGGATAGGTGTGTAACAATCTCAATTATTAAAACTACATTCACTTTTATGATATCTCTCCTTTGTTTTTATACCTCTTAATCCCATCTTAATTGGATTGCTCCAATTAAAGGGTAAAAAAAACTGAACTAGAGTGGAATAGGTTTGCCGTGTTAGAGTATCTTATTGGTAGTGGGTATAGTGTTTTTTTTTGGGCATTTTAAGCTTTTCTATATTTTAATTTTATTAAATATATGTAACTATATAATAAGGATAATTGACACTAGAAAAAGCGGACACCAATGATAAGATCTAATAATGGGATTAAAAAAAAATATAATATATTCCAAATAAGCATAAATTGTAGTAACATTTAAAAAAAAAAAAACACAAAACAATATTTTTTCTTCGAATATCTACATCTAGACTCTTAATTGTAGTAGAAGTCTTTGTAATCTATTTTTATTGTTGTTAGCTGATAATTCCCAAAAAAAGAAAAAGAAAAAGAAAAAAACCCTTTGCACACTGTACGTTTGTTTTTCCATTCAAATACGTGTAAAGTCCAAATTCAAATAGAATGCTTTAATTATTGTATAAATTAGATATACGTGTTGAAATTTAATTTCAAATATTGAGATCAAATAAGAAGACTCAAATATTCTGAATAAACATAAATTTTAGGTAACATTTAAAATAAAAAGCACAATACAAAACAACAACTAAGTTTCAAAGTATCCAAAAAAAAATTTATATAACAACATAAAAATATACATAAATGTACTTTTGTTAGGGGCAAGAAGGCCACCCTACAATTCATATTTATTTTGTTAAAATTTTATAATACAATATTGCACAACAAAATTTAAAAGTATCCAACTCCAATCCACGTTACCTGCGTGTTCATAGTCTGTGGTAGGCAATTTAGACATGTAAAATATAAGTGCATACAAATTAATCTGCAAATCACCTACACAAACGCAGATTTAATAAGCTCAATTTATTTTAATTAAAAACACTCATAGACCAAAGCTTAAATCTGCTTGATTTTAAGTTGATATAGCAAGTGAATGAAAACACAAAAAAAGAATCCAAGGGAAAAGAAGATTGTGGCCTGTACACAATTTCTAGACGTGAAGAATGTCAAAGCATATTCAAAGAAAATAAAAAATAATTAAAAATTTTAATCATAATTAAACTGCCTTAATTTTTCCAAAAATTATTGAGATTTTTTTTTTGTTCTAATCTCAAAATTAAATTGCATGTAGAACAATTTGAGTGATTACCTTTTGAATTTTGTTTTGCACTCCAATGCTTTTTTATGCTTGTTTTGCAACGCATATTTGATTTTTTTCTGATGTCTCTTTACTTTCAAACAATGAAAGAAAAATGATTAGAAGATTATGGTGAAAACACATGTACACTCAAAACATTTTCAACAAAAAAAATGTTGAAACTGGTCAGAAAGAAAAAAAAAAAATAAAAGAAGAGAAAAAGAAAGAAAAAAAAAACCTTAAATTTAGCAGAAATTATAGATTTTTTTTTTTAATCTCAAAATTATATTGCAAGTTACCTTCCTTTTTATTTCTTTTTTGC